>CAUJBP010000039.1:7500-25203 GCA_963082815.1 Melanotus villosus
TCTCGATCGAGCGTCCACACGATACGACTTGCATGCGCAAATCTCCAAAATCTATGCTATTTTGCTCAAACTTTCAACTCCGACTTTCGACTTTGCGCAGTTCTAAAATTTGTTCAAATGTGCTGTCCACACGTAACGATTCATCTGCAACGATTTACTTGCACATGCAAATCGAACGATAAATCGTTGCGTGTGGACCATGCTTAAGACTACGACTACGACTACGACTACGACTACGACTACGACTACGACTACGACTACGACTACGACTACGACTACGACTACGACTACGACTACGACTACGACTACGACTACGACTACGACTACGACTACGACTACGACTACGACTACGACTACGACTACGACTACGACTACGACTACGACTACGACTACGACTACGACTACGACTACCACTACCACTACCACTACCACTACCACTACCACTACCACTACCACTACCACTACCACTACCACTACCACTACCACTACCACTACCACTACCACTACCACTACTACTACTACAATGTTTCCGTACACTCGATGAAGCTTTATACAAAACCCAATGGAATAATTTAACACTAAAATTATTCACAGCCGACTCTAAACTAATATTTCAAAATATTTCTAGGGCAGAGGGGTTTTCGCATGCAAAATCTGAAACGCTATTAGAATTCCAAATGTCGCTCCCTATTAGCATCATAAATTACAAGCTATGAGAAACAATGCCATGTTATTTCCTACGGTTGTATTATTTTCTAATTTGTCGTTTTGTTTATCGGTTTACTTAATTACGTCTTCGTTTTATTATTTAAATGTATTTCCCTTCCATTTGCGTTTAATTTATTTAGCCGAAGCGATTTATTTTTTTTTTAGTTGATTGCTGTAGGTAAATTCTAAAATGGCAATTTTAAACCCGTACAGGGCCGTATTAAGAAGATTTTTTACCATGCTACCTACCTAAGGGTAATTGCAGAAAGGGTGGCTACTTGTACCTAAACTACCGAGGTAGCCCCTCGGACACGCTACCGACAGCTAGTCGGAAAAGGTCGGGGTTCTTCTAAATGCTGGAAAATAAAGGGCGCCAACCAGTTGCAAGCGTGTCTTGCAAAAGAAGCAGAACCGTAACTGATAACAGTTCTCCTGCAAATAACTTCAAAACACCAGGTACCCCAATAACCCAATAAAGTACACCTTCAGATCGTTCAGATAAGTAAATATATTCAGTATAGAGGTAACATGCGATCGAAAAAATTTCACCTCAAGTTGGCTATGAAACATGAAAACACAAAATTAGGCATGTCGACTTTTAAGCCATACAAATGTCAGCTGTTGTTTTATAGGTTATGTGAGGTGTGTGAGGTTATGTCTGTTTTGCTGTCAGGCATATAAAAAGTCACTAATTCAAATCTGCCACCAAGAAAATGGAGGTCACATAACTCAACTACTTTAAAATAATTTTCCGTTAATAACATGTTTCTGTTCAATTTGTATTTAATTTTAGTTTTTAGAATAATTTAATCTGCTCTAATTTTTATCAGTTAGGCGTGGTTTTAGATTTAGTAGTTCTAATGGCTTACGTTGTATGACTTTAGCAAAGACATGATTTATATTTTTCATGGCAAACTTTGAGGTGAAATTTTTTCGATCACACGTTATGTGTAAATAACAATAGACTTATAACAAACAACATGCATAAATATAACAATAGTGCAGGGGCGTATGTAATTCCGTGGGATTTTTTATGAAGGAATAGTATGACTACATGGGATGGATAGCTCATGAACCATACAATCACGTATTACCAGGTGTTTTGCCCGATTTTGTGGCAGAGGGCCTGTGTGACGTCATAATTTCAAGATGGACGCTAATCTCTTTTTTTATCTTTAACTCGTTTATGGTTGGCTCTATGCAAATTTAGTTCAGACCTTTTTAGTTCCTAATAGAATAAGGAACAAAAATGGTTATTGCAATTTTTTTGATATCTGTTACCATTTCCCAGATATACTTTATTGTTAACAAGGAAAATAATACTCCATTTGATTTTTCTAGGAAACACAATAATTATTAGATATATAACGTGAACATTATTATTTTTAATATTTAAAACATTATTTTTTAATTAACACCTAAATATCTTGTGTAGAGAAAGTTTCATAGGTCATCCTCCGAGTCCAAGGTTTCTTTATCTCTTCATCGCCACCACACTTACACATTTCTTTGCACCTTAAAAACTGTACTTTATACTTGCAATCTACAACACACCGTCCTTTCTCATAACCACAACGTACTAGGATTCAGTAACCATTCTAGTGCGCATGGCATCGAACTTATTGTGGGAGAATACTGGTTACCAGACTTCTCCCATCCAAATTGTGGCGGTTCTGGGAGGTTTGGGTGTTGTTTATCAGCACTGCGCCACTCCAACACTTGGTAATGTATCCTTAAAATATATGGTGTTAAGGAGGATCTTATGGGGGGGTTACGTTTTCAATTTGCACATCTTTTTTGTGAACATCCATCAGCACAATTCACCAATGTCTGATATTATTTTCCCTGGCAAGTAAATTTGAAAATGAATTGCTCGAGTAGTTGTTCATCTTCTGGTTTAAATTCTTCTAGAGATCCAAGTAATGCCAAAGCATCAAGAACTTTCTTCTCTGCTGTCTGGAAAGCTTTCCAAAAAGATGGTTTGCCTTTATTTTTGAAGCACCCAGTAATATCACAGTCCGAAAGTGCATGAAGAGCTAACAATACCTTAACTTTTGTTGGTCCTATACTGGAATAAACAAGATATATCAATAAATCGTCTATTAGCACCAACGCCTGTGGCAAACATGCTGTCTTTTGGGAAAAGTTGCGACCACCACAGTGAAAGGATAAAAACATCAATATCTGGTGAATATACGAGTATGTACCCTGCACATAGTAGAATGACGTGAGATGTACCTACCATTGAGTGAAAAATAACTTTTGTATCCGCTTCTTCTTGCGTGTTTTGAAGTTCTCTAACGTCATACCCATCTGATGACCTCGCCTCATTCCTCCAACTACTTATCAGCTTTTGTTTAATCCTCTGCGCATGCAATAGATATGGCTTTATTTGCGAGATATGCTGTTAACTCATCCTTAGTTTCAGAATGAGATAAAAGAAATCTCATTGCCACATTTTGAATATTGGTGAGTCTGTTCCAACTTTTCTTTGATGCCATCCTGCTCTTTATAAAACTTATCACTAACGCATTTGAAAAGAGCAAGCCTTAGAGATGTGTGTGCATCTACAGCTCTCCTTACGCACTTCCCTGCTAGAATGTTGAATACAACACTCTCATCATAAACTGCCAATAATGTAGCTTCCAATCCGGTTCCATCTATAAAAGAACCAATAGCTCGAAGCATTGCCATTATAGTATGTAGTTCACCCGGCCTAAAAATCCAATTTTATAGATGTTTCTTAGCCATAGCTAATTTTAAAACAGGCTTGTAAAGGCCAAGATCCAAAGTTACAACTGTTCTCCCTTCAGGAGTGATACTAGATGACACTTGTTCTAATTTCTTCATGAAAGTGAGTTGTGTTTGTGTGGTAGTTGGGCTGGTATCTAAGAGTGGAAGCACACAGACTCTAGTTTCTTTTATTGGCTTACTTAGTATAGAATTAAATGCTGGCCAAGTCGGGACTGCATTCAGCGCAGTGGAATCTCCTTCACAATCACTTGGATTATTTTTTTCCGACGGGTTAAAATTTCCATCTAGCAACTCTTCATCCAAAGATTCTTGATAATCAACCAATGAAATATAAATTAAAAAATAAATAAATTAACAAAAAAAAAATTATAACAGAAATTTCATTTGAATGAAAAACGTCAGAGAAAAAAACATAATTGTATCTCAGAAACGGTAACAGATATTAAAAAAATTGCAATAACCTTTTTTGTTCCTTATTTCATTAGAAACAAAAAAGGTTCTAACTAAATTTGCATAGAGCCAACCATAAATGAGTTAAAGATAAAAAACGAGATTTTGGCGGCCATCTTGAAATTATATGTCATACAGGCCCTCTGCCACAAAATCTGGCAAAACACCTGGTAATACGTGATTCTATGGTTCATGAGCTATCCATCCCATATAGTCATAATATTCCTTCATAAAAAATCCCACGGACTAGGAAATAATTACTTATGCCCCTGCACTACAAGTAAATAAATATCACACTAAATATTGGGGAGGGAACAATCTTAATACAGAGCGGGTGAAGCCCAAAACTCCTGAACAATACGTCGTCTAGATATGAAATGAAATTAATAACCAAAATGAAATAAGTATGAATATATGCTATCAAGGGAATTGCCGATCAATAACCGAGGTCGCAAGATATAACGATATATAAGCTAATATCGTACGCAAGATGGTCGATGGTCGAAGCAGATCTGGTTCGGTAACTTGTCGTATATCGCGTAAAAGTTGGTGTAAAAGATATGAATTAGAGTGACTTAATTAGTCCTCTAGTAACCTTGCGTAGCTCTGATGTCAAGATAAACGGTAATTCGACTTATTTGTATAATAAAAAAAATCACAAGTGATAAGCACTGATTAATTAGAAAAACGTTACGTGTTGTTCGAAGTATTACAAATTATTAAAGTTAAACTCCCGGTGCGGTAGCATGAGACAGTACCGCAAGTTACAAAATGGGCGATACTTATATTATTTGTGTATACCAAAAACAAGGAGTACAAGTGAAGCTCGCACCCCTGCGAATATCGAAATCTACAGTAAGTATTATAACACTCACTAATACAAGAACTACTAAATAACAAAGCTACGGCAATCTTGATTCAGTTAAATTTTACAACGTATAACCTTCAATAATTTTAGGTCCCGCAAACACAAAAGTAAAACGTGGAGAAATGCTACCTTGCGAAGATTCCTTTGATTGACAAAAACCCCGAAGGATTCTTTCCAGGTCCGGCTACTGCAGCAGGCTTTCCAAAAATATATCTTCGGACTTGGAAAATGTGGTAGGTAAATCTTCAAAAATAAGTATTCAGGTGCAAATCTTGTCCCCAAAGCCAATAATTAATAATTCATCAAAGACGAACATGCAGCCAAACACATGCCTTCAAAGGCAGACATCCAAAAGGTGGCTTTACAAAATGCGGTTACCCAAAAGTAACCCTCCAAAAACCGGGCTTCTAAAAGATCTCGAAGCCCTCAAGTCGTGTAAGTACGTGGAACATATAACCACACATGTGTTTGATTATGTTAAGCTTCCAACCAAAAATACTTGTATCACTCTCAACCTATCTATTCAAAATTGCTTAACATAATCTCCAAACTATAATTTGATGCTGGATTATCCGTATAAACGTAAATGAAACCAAATTACATTCCAGCTATCAGGAGTCAACCACCATTGACGACACGACTTTTGCAAAAGAGGACGAAACTAAGGAGAGGTTCCAAAAATCCCCAAAAAGGCTCAGGATCACCAACCAAAAATATAACTCAACCTTGCTGATAACAAATGACCTTACCTCTAAAGAGGTCAGCAGGCAACCAAACTACCACTAAGTTAAATGTGGATTAAACTATGACTGGCGAAACTAAATAAATTACAAGGAACCTGTAATAACCATTTTGTGTTTCGTTTCTACAGCAGGAAATTCCTTCGTTTAATTTCTATCTACACAATTTAATACAATCCCATCCCACACAGCATCAATGCTTGATGCAAGCTTGCACGTACCTTGATTTTACCTTGTTACACTTGCATTGATTTGGCAAGCCATTATCCAGTTTGCTACAAAGTTGCATTTGCAAGCTTTTTCCTGCAAGTTTACTGCAAGGTTGTTATGCCTTGCTGCAACGTCAGTTAAATTCAGTGCGAAATGCGCACACTCTCAGTCGGACCTTCTTTGTTTTCACGTGAGTCTGTCCATGTCCAGCAATAGCGAGTTGGTTGGCTTAACCGCTAGGGTTAACCGGCTTCAAGTTTATGTGGCTTTTACAAACCATCTTCTGTTCGCGTTTATATTAAGCAGCTCCACGTGTTAATAGAGAAGATAGATTGTGTTGTGTGCTCCCTTAATTTAGTTGTAATATGATGCGACAAATACCTATTAAAAGGGGGAGAACGAAGATTTACATTCACTTTACTACGTGCTTAAGGGGGGAAATAATTTTAATTTAATAATTTATTTGACAACCTTTCGTCTTATGTACCTAATTTAGGTTAGGGTTTAATTGATTATGGTGGGCCAGAACCAAGTAAAATTTAACCTACAATTAACAGAATTTTCTTTTTAAATTGTTTAATGTGAGACAGCCGGATATGAAAGCCACCTAAAAAGCCTTAACCCTCCATGTTGCTGGCCATACTACCTCGCGGGGAAAAGCCTATATCTTTACCTTTAATTAATAACAAAAAATGTCTGGTGATTCTTACAACAAAATTAGAAATAACTACGTCCCTGTACAACAGCTTCCTTAAGCCCAAGCTGACTGACTAAAAATCCCTTCGCTTTTTGTTTCAGGCTCGTTTGCATTACGTGACGCAAGGATAGCAATGCCAGCAGTGGTCGAAAGAGGAAGACTGGCAAGATTACATTGTAACTATGATATGGAGGGCGATCCTTTATATGTGGTGAAATGGTATAAGGATGGTAGAGAATTCTTCCGATATACGCCCCTAGATTCGCCACCCTTCAAACAATTTCCCACACCCCACTTGCAAGTTGTGGAAAGTATTTCAAATGGAACCGTTGTTGTTCTGGACAACGTGTCCATAGAGACCAGTGGTGAATTTAGTTGTGAGATTACAGCAGACAAGCCATCTTTCTTCACGATGGACGCTACCGGCACACTTCAGGTTTGTACACGATTCCCTTAGCCCCTTTTCTGTTGTTTATTATTATTTTTGGTGTAGGATTAAATAAAACAGGTGAGAAAAATCAGGAGGTAAGCTAACCTCAGAGGTTACTGTTCACTCGTAACACAATCAAAGGCTTCTTTTGGGAGAAGGCAAATTTTTCAGAAAGTCCGTACGCAAAGGCTTACCTAATCTGAGTCTGAAAATCTTGATTTTGTGTCGTCACTAAATTTATCAAATAATCGATAAAACTAATTTCGAAAAATATGGAAAATCAGAACACTGGAAAAATAACTTTTTTACTCAACAGTTTACAGAAAAGGGTCCGTAATACTTAAAGTTAAAAACCGTTTAGTTTAGTCCTAAAAACCCTTTAAGTTAACAAGCCCTTTGGCATATTACATGTTCAACATATCCAAACTGGGACCCTTTTTAATCTTAGAAATCTTAAACTGAAACTCAATTTTCAATGTGCCAACTTCTAGATTTTATGCTCCTGAAATGTATTGAATTTTCTAAAAATTGCTGATTTAAGATTTTTGGTAAATTCTGTAAGTAGAAAGCATCTTCTGAAGGCGGAAATATTTCCAAAATACCCCTAAATTTTCATAGAAACTGCGGGTGGGGATTTTTAGAAAATCTTGCAAGAAGAAAACATATTCTTGGAAGGCAGAAAATGTTCTACAAATCTCCTGAGTTTTTTACAAGCTGTTGGTAGAAGATTTTTGGGAATTCCTGCAAAAAGGAAGCAAATTTTTGAAGGCAGAAGCTCTTCTAAATTTATTAAAAACCGCTGATTGAAAATGTTTAGAAAATATTGAAAGAAGAAAGCATAAGTCCAAAATCTTTTCCGAAAATTTTCAATAACAACTGCCGATGGATGGTTTTTGGAAAATCTTGCAAGTAGGAAGCATCTAAAGGCAGAAGGTTTTCCAAAAATTGACTGAATTTTCTAAAAACTGCTGGTGGAAAATTTTCAAGTAGAAAACAATTCTAAGGGCAAAACAATTTCAACAAAATCCCAAAAGTTCTAAAAACTGTTGATAGAAGATTTTTAGAGAATTTTGCAAAAAGGATGCATCTTCTGAAGGCAGAAAATTTTCCAAAACACTCCTGAATTTTGGAAGACTATTGTAAAATCCTGCAAGAAGAAAGCATATTCTAGGGCCAGAAAATTTTCGAAAAATGTTGTGAACTTGATAAAGTCTGTTGGTGAAAGCTCTTTGAAAGAAAAGAAAGCATCATCTTGAAGGCAGAAAAATTTCAACAAATCCCTTAAATTTTCTTAAAATTGCTGATTGAAGATTTTTGGAAAATCCCACAAAAAAGAATAATCTTCTGAAAGGCAGAAAATTTTCCACAAATCTCCTGAATTTTCTAAAAACTGTTGGAATATTTTTGTAAAATCTTGAAAGGTGAAAGTATACTCTAAGGGCAGAAACATGTCCAAAAAGTTCTGGATTTTCTTTTCTAAAAACTGCCGAATGAAGAGTTTTGGAAAATCTTTCCAAAGAATCTTCTGGGAGCTGTTTCTCATCTTATTAGTTATTATCTGTAATAATCAAAAATCGTGATTTAAGTCTTCAACAGAAGCGAGTTTCAAAGAACAACAGTAAATTTTGAGTCGTCATTTAAGACAAGCTTTAAAAGCCCATTCTTCCTAAAGAATGGGCCTCTTTTTGGGATTTTTGCCATAAACGCGAAATTTTACAAATCCCAAGTAAAAAGGGTTTAAAAAAAAGGAACATCTTTAGAGAAAAACCAGATCTTCAACCCTTAAGAGTAGATTCCTAAAAGACTTTTCGGGAAGATGTGTAACAAAGCCCTAAATTTATTCTTAATTAAAAGTCGCGCTTTTAAAAATGTTTAAAAAAGTCGAAGAAACTGCTCCACAAAATCTATCTCCAAAGGATGGTATTTTATAGAGAATCAACCACCTTTTAATTATTCACAGAACTTCAAAGAAAACCCAGTTTCCAGAATATCCGATTTTCAAAGGAGAGAAACCCTGGACCTAAACCTAAACAAATCCTAAAGAGCCTGAAGGCTCATCCGAAGTAAGCACTAAAAGAAGCGTTACTGAATTGATCTTTAGAGAGTTGTTCAAGTATTGGGTTGATTTTGAACAACTTGAAAAATTGAAATATCGCTACCTATGTGTTATGTATTATCACTATGTGTCATTTTTATCCATATGAAAAGTTGCATAAACCAACCTTAACAGGTATTACTAGTACATACTTTTCTGTGTTATGTTTAGAAATTTATGTTTATTCAATAAAAATACACATTTTATACAACAGTTTTTTTCATAAACCTCTTTTTCTATAATAATTTTAAATTTGGGGGATTTGAGCTTCAATTTGGGGGAATTTCAGTTTCGGAGTGGGGGATTTAGAAAATCGCATCTGGCAACTCTGTACGTATACGGGTTCTATCACACCAAATATAACCGCGCGAAAGTGTATGTGAATGCGAACGTAATTAGGGAGGGTGTAATAAGAACTGAGTGTAATTTAAAAGTTAAATAATCAGTGGTAAAGGTCACGGAATAGTACAAACACAGTACACGAGAAAAACGCACGCGACCGGTGCAAGCGCGACAATAGTGCGGTTGAGTGCGAGTAAAAAGATAACCGAAATAGAGGTCAGCGGAGTTAAAGCAAGAGAGATAAATAAATAAAGAATTAAACAAATTCAACACAAAGAAATTCACGTAAACAAGGGAAAACATTTATAGGAAACTAGATGGAAAAAACTAACAAAAGGGAAAGGGACTTGAGCAGTAGTTCAGAAGCTTATCAGAAAATTATTCAGGAAAAGCAAAAAAGTCATCGAATCCCCCGAAAAGCATAAACAAGAAGAAGGAACACCGAGTAAAAACATGTCAGAAATAAATGAGATGAAAATAATGTTTCAAGAGATGATGAAAGAGATAAGGGAAAATATACGTAAAAACAGAGAACTAAGGGAAGAATTCAGAAAAAAAGAAGAAAAGTTGAAAAAAGAGAAAGAATTACTAATCAGAAGAATAGAAAAATTAGAGATAAAGTAGAGACAGCAGAAAAAATAAAAGAAAACTAAATATAATAATAAAGGGGGTAGAGTTCAGAGGACATGATACCAAGAAATCAGTGAACGAATTCCTCTAAGAAAAACTGGATGTAGAGATGAAGTGAAAAATGTACATAGTCTGAAGAAGACACTAACAATCGTGGAGATAGAATGGGCAAAAAAATAGGAGGTAATGCAAAATAAGAAAATGTTGGGTGGTTCAAACATATACAATGCGATTTTTAAAAACTCAATTGCGGCAGGCCTGACTTAATAACCTTAGACCCAACAAAATAAAAAAAGAAGGAAGGACCATAACACCAACAGTATGCAATTTAGATGTTGTATCAATATGGCGGATGTTAGAAGCTCATTGGCTGAGAACACCAAATACGTCAACTGTCAAAGACAAAAACGTAAACAAACAGTTAGGCTACCAATAAAAACTCGTGCCGGTTGGTGTTTCAATATGGCGTGTGTGACGTATTTCCGTTGCACTTGTAGTTATGCACCATAATACCTTAGTTTCCTTCCTTCTTTTTTTATTTCGTTGCTTAGAACTGTCTGTATTAAGTCAGAATACGGCCTGCTGCAATTGAGTTTTTAAAAAATCACATTGTAATATAGAACACGACCAAACACAAGATGAACGAAGAATACAAGCAGAAATCAGAAAAATAGCTAGAGCGGAAATGAGTAAGGGAAAGGTGGTAAAAATAGGCTACCAAAAGATAATAATAGAAGGGACAAGCTACAAATGGAGCGAAAAAGACTAAGGAGTCATAGAGAAGTCTCCTCAGGCAAAAAACCAACTACACAAAATACAAATAAACGGACACAAAAGAAGACGGACACGGAAGGACATGGAAACGATTAGGCAACGGAGACAAGAAAGAAGTATCAGGGACGCACAAAAATAGATACATGGAATATCAGAAGCATAAATGGCAAAGAAGAGGATGAGTTAATCGAAGATGTGGAAAAACTAAAATTAGACTACATGGGAGTAACAGAGATAAAGAAGAAGGGACAGGGACTAATGAGACTAAGTACGGGATACTGGATGTATTGGTTTGGAGTAGAGAATGAAAAATGGGCGCAAGCAGGGGTAGGGCTAATTGTACGCCCAGATAAAATTTAAAGAATAACAAATGAAAGATTTGTAAACGAGAGAATAATGTCAGTGGAGGTAACAATGGAGAAAGAAGATGAAGCATGGCAAATGATAGTGATCTATGGCCCAGACGAGAACGAGAAAATAGAAATAAAAAACAAGTTCTTTGAAGAATTGGAAAAAGAAGTGAACAGGAAAGGAAATAATATCATAATCATGGGGGACTTAAATGGGAGGGTAGGAAACGAAAACAGAGGTATAGAGAGAACCCTAGAAGAAAGACAAGCAGGAAGAATACCAAGAATGGAAATGGCAAAAAACAAATTGAATTCTGCGCAAATGATTTAGTTATAGCAAACTCCAAGTTCTCACACAGGGATATACACAAATACACCAGAGAGCAACCCAGCAGGAAGGAGAAATCAATTATCGATTATTTTATCGTAGACGGAAGAAACTGCAAGAAAATCAAAGACGTCAGAGTAAAAAGAGGACCAGAAATAGAATATGTTGCAAACCAAAAACCAGAGCCAGAAAAGTACAAAAAAATAATTATAGAAAAAATAAAAGGTCACATGCTAAAAGACGAACAAATAAAGAAGAAATGCCAGAATAGCCTAACAGAAAAAATAGGAAATAAACCTCCAGAAACAAACATAAAAGACAGATGGTAATATTTGGAAAGATCGAGGAAGATTTACAAACAATATTAATATTTACAACACGGAGCTAAAAAAGAAAAATATGAAGATTAACATAGAAAAAACTAAAACAATGATAGTAGCCCCTGACAACAGCAAACATAAAATACAAATAGGGGTCAGAGAACTAGAGCAGGTAGGTAGGTACCTTGGAGTTTGGATACATGAAAATGGAAAATTAAACGACGAAATCAACGAAAGAGTAGGAGCAGCAGGGAGACTTTTTAGAGATATAAAGACCAGGTTTTTAGGAAAGAGAGAGGTGCCAAAAGAAGCCAAGGTCGAAAAATTAAAAAAAGTTGTGACACCAATACTCATATATGGATGCGAATCTTGGACAACGGTGGACAAACACCGGAGTAGAATAGAGGGTATGGAAATGAGGTTTTTGCGAAAAATAGACGGCAAAACAAAAATGGACCACATCAAAAACACATCATTCCGAGATAAATTAAAAACTAAACCGATAAAGACACTAATTAGGGTGGTTGGGACACTTAATAAGAATGGGGAAGGGCGGAACGGTTAAAAGTTTGTACGAAGCAAGGCCGATAGAAAAAAACAAGCAATGAAGACCGAGAAGAACTTTGAAAGAAGAAGTGAAGGAGGCAACAAAAGCAAAAAATGTGAAATGGGAGGAAGTAAACTCAAAAGCAAAGGACAGGAAGACATGGAGAGTGCTAAGCAAGACGATAAACCCGAACCCTTAACACCACCACTCTACTCAAATAGCCTTACACCGAAAGGTAGAAAAGGCTTTGGATTAATAAGTAAGTTAAGTAGGTATATTGAAACACCATCCCTAATAGAAATTCTAAATGATTTTATCTTTAAAGGGTTTTTTTAATACCTACCTTTCGTTCGATTTCGAACGATTTGTCCTGAAAAATGTTGTAATACACGATTTTTCCTTTAATAAGGAAATTTCCAAAATAAAAGGAAAGCCCTCAAAACCATTTTTGCTTGAATTTACCTTCTTAGCTGCACTTACGGCCTTTGAGGACTAGCTTTCAGTACAGATTTAAACAGAAGCCTCAAGTCGACTTACATCTCACATAAGTCTAATTTAAACCAGTTTAAAGTAACCTTTGCGCTGAAATACCAACCCTAAAGAGGTCTTAAATGATCTTATCTTTAAAGTTGTTGTTTTTTTTTAATTCTTTGGTTCGATTTTGAAAGATTTGTCCTAGAAAATCTCTTAAGTCAAAATTAAAGAAAAGTCTTTTTTGACAACGAAAGTACCGTACTAGCTCAACTTGGAATCCAAGGGAGAGCTACCCGTCCGAGACGGGAGACTTTATGACACGAATACAGATAATACAAGTACATATGGAAAAGTTCTGGATATCCAAAAAACATTGTTTTATGATAAACTAGCAATACTCCGAAAATAAATTTACCTCGGTTCTTAATACGGAAATTAGCGCAAAACATAATTTATACCACTTAGAATTAATATTTGTGGATTAAAATTTATCAGCCTCTTCCCATTGTTGGTGTCTATGTGTTAACGAAGTTTGAAAATATTCCATTAATTGGAAGTCTATAAAACTCAATTTTTGTATGTTAAATAATTTAAACTGACTTGATTGAAATATAAAAACATTGTTTTTTTAGCTTCAAATTAATTCAATTCTAGCAAAAATATGTTAACGCATGGACACCAACAATAGGAAGAGGCTGATAAATTTTAAGCCTTTTAGGCCAAGAATTTTCGAAAATCTCTTTGTTGAAAAACTTGGGGATTATTAATATCATGATGGAATTAATATCGGTCCTGTTAGGTTAACTTATTCTTAATGAAAAATACACAGTGTTCCAAATTTCAGCAATTTTCATAAGCCGTTTGGGCCTTCAGGTTTCCAAAACCACAATCAAATTCGTTGAAAGGCTTTGGCATTATTAATAGCTTGATTCGAACCAATTTCAATCCAGTTACGTTCAATTATTTTTAATTAAAAGTACACAGTGTCTCAAAGTTCGGCAATTTTCTTAAGTTTTTGGGTCTAAAGTTTTACATGAAATTGGTTGAAAAGCTTTGAATTGGAATATAAAATGCACAGTAGCTCAAATTTCAGCAAAATTCTTTATCATTTTGGGCCAAGAGTTTTCCAAATTTAAAGAATATGTTGAAAAACTTGGAAATTATTAACAGTACGACAAAATTAATTCCAGTCCTGTTTGGTTAGCTTATCCTTAATGAAAAATACATATGTAGTGGCTCAAAATTTTTGAAATTTTCTTTATCATTTTGGCTCACGAATTTTCTAAAATCTCCAAGAAATTTGTTGTAAAGCTTTGGGATTATTAACAGCTTGTCAGAATTAATTTCAATCCAGTTAGGTTAATTTATCCTTAATAAAAGAAAATACATAGAAGCCCAAATTTCAACAGCCTTTTATGCCTTTTTAGGCCAAGAATTTTCGAAAAGTTCCAAGAAATTTGTGGATAAGCTTGGTGATTATTAACAGCATGATAAAGTTAATATCTATCCTGTTAGGTTGGCCTATTCTTAATGAAAAATATAGTGCCTTAAATTTCAGCAATTGTCATAAGCTTTTTGGGCCAACAGATTTCCAAAACCCCAATAAAATTCGTTGAAAAGCTTTGGCATTATTAATAGCTTGATTCGAACCAATTTGAATCCATGTAGATTATTTTTAAGTAAAAGTACACAGCGCCTCAAAGTGGATCAAAATTTTTCCATGAAATTGGTTGAAAAGTTTTGGAATTATTAATAGCCCGATTAAAATTAATTTCATTCCTGTTAGGTTGGCTTATCCTTAATAAAAACTATACAATGCCCCAAATGTCAGCAATTTTCCTAGACCTTTTGGGTCAAGAATTTTCTAAAATCTCAAAGAAACCTGTTTAGTCCACCCGTCAGGTCGTATAAAAAGGCCTGACCAGGAATTAACTCGGGAAGTTTTGATATTTGGTATAATTCTAGACTTAAGTGTCTAGTACTAAGATTCACATTTTGCACAAAGCATGCGCTGCCGCTATCGCCGCCACATTGCCAAGATGGCCACCAAAAACAGTTTTTTTTAAATATCTCCATTTTCGTACGCTCTACAATCAAAATACTTATAACCAAAATTGAAAAGGAGAAAATTTTCTATAGAACATGTCATGTGTATGTTTTCTCTAAAATGAACGGTTTAGGTACAGCAGTCGCGTGAAGTTGAAAATGTTGGTTTGGTTTTGTATAAGGGCGCACACTATCACCGATTTTTCGAAATTTATGTGTTTTAGAATTGCCGAGAGCTATTTATGTAAACCCTTTGTACAATATTTCATCTTAAGTCAGTGATGAGATTGAAAGATTTTGCAATGTTTCTTTTGCATCTACAGAACAACATGTGGACATAAGAAGTTCACGTATTATTCGAGACAATAATGATGTGCAAAAACTGTTGGCTTGGCTTACGCAACACCCCCCTTTCCCAGACGTAAACGAAATGATGTCTGATTTCCTCAGGAGTTATTGGAGATCAAACAATAAACTGTTTTAAGGCGCAAGAAATTGGTAAAGTTGGGATAAATAATATGATTGGGAAAAACTTTGGCGATGTAGTATTGAGACGCAAAGACAAAGTACTTCCCCTGGGAGCAATGAACTCAAGCATCAAGATTTATGAATACATAAATATCTAACTTAAATTAAAGTTAAATGAAATTGGGGTCTTATAGGTAGTTATAGCCATACCGTGCGTAATTAAACGAGAAAATTTCAAATTAAAGAAAAATGATACCACCGCGGGGAATCGAACCCCGTCTTAGGTTAAACGCACCAATGCTCTACCATTGAGCTACGGAGGTAGGTAGTAAGATTTATGAAACTGTAGTGCCAATAGACCCATTACTTATTTTCCAGAGACTTTGTGCTGCAAAACAAACTGACGAGGAGCTTGAACAGCATCTGCAGTATGAATTGGCCCCGTACCCCTTGTCCTTGTGTTCTGAAGGCTGACTGCGAAAAACTGCTAAGTCTCTATTGTACAAAGTTTTTTTGCCAGTTACAGAATATGATTTTGGATCCAATAAAGTTTACATAATTGACGGTGAATACCTGCCGCATAGAGTTGTTTGGAACCGAAATGAAACATTTGGTTCGATTTGTACCAGTTATATAGAGTATGTAAAAAGACAGTATCAATCAAATGTAATAATTGTTTTCGACGGCTATCCCATAAGTGCAGAAAAAAAGCACGAAAAGCGCAGAACGACTCCGACGATCACGAAAAAATATTACAGCAGATGTTTTGTTTGACGAATTTATGACCCCCACAGTTGCACAGACGAATTTCTTATCAAACGACGCAATCAAAGGTCGCTTTATATCCATCTTGAAAAAGAAACTCGAAGACGCGCAGTTCACTGTGATTCAGGCTACAGAAGATGCAGACCAATTAGTAGTAAATACATCAATCGACATGTCATCTTCATATGAGTATGCAATTATTGTTGGAGAAGATGTCGATCTCCTCGTTCTTTTGACAGCATTGTGCAACTCACATAAAAATATATACCTACTGAAGCCTGAAAAAGGAAAAACAGTGCAACGTATTTACTCGTCGCATAGTTTACAAGCCGACGAAACAGTTAAGAACAATATCTTGTTCCTCCATGCATTTGGTGGGTGCGATACAACTTCAGCCTTATAATTCTCTGGATAAATATCGCTATCAGTATTTTTTGAAGTCACTAACAAAAAGGAAATTTAATTTAGCTTCTTTACCACCCACAATCGCAGCTGCAAGACAGCATTCATTGAGAACTTACCACCAAGTCCAATGATGATATGGCTTCTCAAAAAAGGCCGAAGAATGGGGTTGGAAGAAAACTCAAACTGGAATCACCCCAGTAGCCACTTTAAAGGGTCCTGCTCCTAAAACACTACTTACTTTCTTGTCATGCAAGTGTAAAACGGAATGTGGAAAAGCGTGCGGTTGCAGAAAGGCAGGTTTGAAATGTTCTGTCATTTGCTGTTTCTGTAATGGAAAATCTTGTGAAAATGTCATACAAGGCATATTTGAAGAATCCGATGAAGATGAAGACTTAGACTTGCCTCTTGACATCATTATATCAAATGAGAAAATCGGTGAATCCGATGTGTTAGAAAAAAGCGACGTTGATTCCGAAACAGAAACTACAAATACCGTTGAAAATACCTACTCGTAATATTAACGAACCAGGTCCATCAGGCATATTTAAACGAAAAAGCGTTTAATAAATTTGCTGTTGTGGAGTAGGCCTAATATAAAAGGGAAACCGCAAAAAAAAAAAAAAAACGCGCCGAGTACTTTACCTCATGGGTGGTGTGGAAACATAGTACATTATTCTACAAGTAAAGAAAAGTGGTAGTTTTCTAGCGAGTGGAAAATGTGTGATGAATTAAAATTTCCACGAGCTAGAAAACCACCTTTCTTACGCGTTAAATACGCTATTTTTTGTGTAAGTTCTAAAAGTTCGAAATACTCTGAATTACCGATACTAACAAACTAATTTATCTAATATGGCAGATTAGTGCAATATGGTGGTTTCTTTTGAGTTCTTCTAATATAGCAGCTCCACCTTCTTTTAATTGAAACTAATTTTCTAGACAAATTTGTTAAATTTATCAAGGTTATGTTTGTACGGAAACATAGCAACTACAACACGTACATAGTAACAAGTAAACAAACAGACTGTGTTGCTAAGGAATAAAGTGTTGGTTGCTAACGAGTAAAGTGTTGCTAACGTGTAAAATGACACATTACTTTACTATTTTCTACATAGTAAAATGACCGTTTACCATTGAGTAGGTACACAGAAAAGTATATTATTGTCATTGTTAATTTTTAACAGTTATAATTGAATGTTCATAAAAAATGAAAGCTACGCCACTGACTTAAGATGAAATTGCACAAAGGTTTTGCATAAATAGCTCTCGGAAATTTTAAAACACATAAATTTCGAAAAATCGGTG